>JAJJWX010001034.1:0-28458 GCA_023529315.1 Papaver bracteatum
AAAGGAGCTTCGGAGAAGTCATAGCTTCCTTATAGGTTTGGGGTTCGACTCTCTGGTAAGAGTCAAAAAATGCAGGCCAAAACTTGTTTCAGGTTCTAACCTCTTACTTCTTCTTGGTTCAGTCTCATACTCCAAAGTTGGAGTTTTACTAGTCGATGGAACATCAGGAGGTCATCATGGACCCTTTTCCGAGGTCCGGACCTTAAAGGAAATATGTGTTCATAAAACACGGCATCTCTAGATTCCAATATGGTGTTGACCAATGTTATTATGGTGAATCGATGACCATGAACCTATGTGCAATTGTATGCTCAGGATACCCTTAGAAAACACAATCGACTGTTTTAGGTCCTATTTTAGAAGATAAGAGTTCTGAAAGGTATGAGTGAAAAATGAAACTCTTCTCTCGTATTTATAGGTGAAAGAACTGAACGTTCGGATAAGAATCCAATGCACGACAAAATCCTTAAAATCCGCGTCTCGAACGTTACAAAAGTTAAGGTAAAATCAAATTTTGAGATTCACTTCTCGAGGATTGCGATTGAAGACACCGGCTTGGGCCAGAGTGGAATTCCTCCCAAGAAACATCGTATCCATTGACTTCTTCCTATCCGACTTTTTTCAAGGCTATAAATTCGAGGACTCCATAGTGGATTTAGCTATACATGTCTGTTTGGTAGACTTCCATGACACACACGCACCTCCAAGTAAGAAGATGTACCCATTAGTAGACTTGCACTCTTAGTCGATATCCAGTTGGCATCACAATACCCTTCAGTCTGACAGATACTTCCAAAACTTAAGCAATAGTTTGAGGTCCCTATCGAGTAACGTAAAACTACAAGAGAGCATTCCGGTGATCCTGCCCTGGGTTGCAAGTATACTGCATGTAATCTACTCGCGAGTAAGCAATATCGAGTCTTGTCTGATTCATCAAATACATAAGACAACCAATAATGCGAGAATACTCAAGTTGATCAATACCCTTACCCTTGTTCTTTTTCAATTTACAAGTGGGATCAAAAGGAGTAGATGCATGTTTAGCATTTTCATAATTAAATCTCTTTAGTACGGTTTCAGCATAATGAGATTGACTAAGACTATATCCATCGGACATCTTTCGATTTTCATCCCTAAGATTACATCGTAGGGCTTAAGTCTTTCATGTCAAAATTATCTCTAAGCATGCTTTTAATGGTATTAATAATATCAAGGTTACTGCCTAATATGAGCATATCATCAACATATAGGCATACAATAACATGTGAATCATTCACATATTTAATGTAAACACATTTATCAGATTCATTAACCTTGAAGCCATTAGCCAAAGTTACTCGCCCACGCCCGAGCGAGCGTGCGCGCTTCTGTGTGAAGCACCGCGCGAACGGGAAAGGCAATAAGAAATGCAATAAGGGAATGGAAACCTTGCCATAGTCTAGGGCTTTCCCCATACACAAAGGTCTAAAGACCCAAAGGGCCATGCCCTTAAGCCTAAACCAATGGTATTTAAGTCTAAAACTTTAAGTGTTTTAGTCTATATGGGACTAATGTTTTATTCATTCACATGAAAAAACATCTAGGGAGCAATAGGTCTTGGGATCAAAACATGGTCCATGCATTTTTTGATTAAAACAAAACATTGTTTTTTTCTAACAGTTATTTCGAAGTACAATATGGAAATGAGAAGAATCAATAGTAGTAGCATTTTTTTTTTTTTTTTTTTTTGTGTTGAAATGTGATATTGAACTGCAAAAATGTTGAGAACAAAATACACTATGGTTCGGCTAGTTAGGAAACGATTACGTCTAGATTAGAGCTGGCAAACAAGCCAAAAACCCGCGGGTTGCTTGGCCGGACCGTGAAAACCCCGCACCAAGCTCTTTGGTTGTATAACAAGCCAGGGTTAGGGTTGGATAAATGCGGCCCGTGACAAAACGGGTAAACCCGTCCGGACCGTAAACCAGCGGGTTAGCCCGGCCCGAACCAGCAATAATTATGGTTATATGACGCGTGTCCCCTCCCTCGTAGGTATAAAAGCATAAAACCCTAGCTTCGTCTTATCTTCTTTCGTTTTCTCTTCTCTCTCTGCTTTTTTTCTCATCCAAAGCAGCGGCCATCGCCATTTTCTCTGCCTTTTTCTCTACCTTTTTCTCATACTTCCAGTCAAGCGACAAGGTGAACCTTGTTTGATTTCTGGTACTTTCTTCCGCAACTCTGCTCTCCTTCAATCTTTATTGTTATTAGTTATTACTTCACTAGTTCACGTGAATCAATTTGTTCAAAAACAGAAACCCACCTAACGATTATTGTTCAAAATTAACATCTAGGGTTCTTGAAGAGATGATTCGATAACAAACACCCTTACCTTACATTTGTTGCTATTGTTTTGCTCTTAGATGTTCTAGTGATGTTAGGGTTTGGTTTATAATCGAAATTTGTAGAGTTCAGTTGGGATTCGTGAAATTAAGCATCTGTTTATGTAATTGATAGAGCCATAGAGGGTTTCTTCAATCTTTATTTTTATTACTTCTATTCAATTTGTTCAAAATTAACATTATTTGAGGATAGGTATTTGAAGATATGATTTTGATTAAAAAGCAGGAGATGGTTGCTATTTTTTAACCTCAATTGATGTTAGGGTTTGGGTTTAGAGGAGAGTTAATTTAAATTATATTATGAAGGCGTATATGATTAGCATTTAAAGATAACAACTCTTTGTTCTCTTCTCGCTTTCGACAAACATTGCAACTACAAGAGCTTAATAGGTCGTTGGATTCTTGTTTGTGTAGTTATTTATAATTTGTGATCAAACAAAATGAGCGAATGTCTTTGATGTTGTTATTTACTAGCCAAATTGTTGGTGTTTAATCATTGTATGTCGATCTCTCGTATATTGAGACCCGATTGAGATTACATTGCTTTAAGTTTTTAATTTTTGTGGATCATCCGATTCCTTAAGTTCTTCCATCTTTATTTGCATTCTTAGCGTATGCGTTTTTTCAATGTTCAGTTCTAGCAATGGTGGCCACTGAACATAGTATTGTTTTTATTCCCTTAAGGCTTTAAGCTTTTCCATGGTGAATAAGTTTACTTGGGAAGTGCAGTTCTGGTTTTGTGATCGTTCCGCTATTTTTCTGGATTTGGATTTGTTGCCTAGTATTGTTTTATATTTGCTTGCTTTTGCTTCACTTGGATCGAGTTGGGTCTGACGGTTTGACTTGTATGTTATGTCAATGAAGTCTTGTTAATTGGATTGTCAATTGAATGGGTGGATTCATGGAATCATATTTTTATTCCCTTGTATATTATTGGGGTTATCACTTATCTTTGACCTATTCTTCGTTGTCCATCCAGGATGTCAATTTACAAGAAGAAGACGATGTTATGAGTAGTGATGGCGAGGAATGTGAGGATGATGATGTTGAGATGCTACATTCTCATGGAATGACTCTGAACTGTTGGTTGTGCACCTACACCGATTTCAGGTGGAAAGAGACAGAGACTTAGATCCGATGTTTGGGAATTTTTAAACTCGTTAAATATAAAGATGGAACAAAGAAGGGAGTATGCAAGGCTTGTAATGCAGGATATAAATATCAAAGCCAGAAAGGTGGAACCTCATCCATGAAAAGGCACAAGTTCCCTAACCGTCAATCTCAGGACGTGAAGGGCAGATGCTATTATCGCAAAGAATGGATGAGTTGTCTACCCGAGTACGCAAAGTTGATCAGATGAAATTACGAGATCTTTTGCAGATTAATCATTGCAAGAAATCTCCCACTTGCTTTGGTGGAGTGGAAAGAATTTAGGGATATATGTTCTTATTTAAATGAGGATGCTAAACCAATATCAAGGAATCTGGGAAAGCCGATATTGTCAAAAAACATAAAGCCCAAAAAGAAGTTATTGAAACAGATTGAAACTTGCTCCAGGTATGATTCAAAATTTCAAATGAATCAAATCATATTGACCCATATGTTGTGTTTTATACTTTTATGTATGAGTAATTGATTAATATGATTTGCAATTTTTGTATGACTTACCCTTGTGTAGGATATGTCTAACATCGGACATGTGGACTTCTGTAACAACTACGGGATATATAAGCTTAACTGTGCACTATCTTGATCAAAATTGGGTGTTGCAAAAGAAGCTTATGAATTTGCCCTCTTCCACCACCTCAGGCTGGTGAAACACTTACTTGAGTCTTGAGATTTTTTATTCTATTTTTATATCTTCAATATAAGTTCATGTTAACTTTTCCCCTTTCCAATACCTCAAACAGGTGAACACCTTCTGCTAAGCTATTTGCAATGATAGAAGATTGGGGAATTGAACACAAGGTATCCAACATCACCTTGGATAATGCTGCAAATAACGGAGCTTGTCTTTGGAATTATGAAGAGTAGACTTCTTGCAAAGAAGATCTTGTTGAACGATGGAAAATTCTTTCACATTCGCTGTTGTGCTCACATCTTAGCTCTTATTGTAAAAGAAGGACTTAAGAAGATTGATCCAGCCGTGCTTAAGATAAGAGCATCAATGAAGTCCCTTAAAAAGTCCCAAGTAAGAAAACAAAAGTTCTTAGACATCGTTGATACTTTAGGAATGTCTGGCCAAAAAAGGGGTATTCGTCAAGATGTTAAGACAAGGTGGGATTCCACTTTTCTTTTGTTATAAGTTTATAGCTTATATAATTATAGAATTGTATTAATGTTTATTATATACTCACTGAACTGAATGTTTGTTTTATACAGGTGGAATTCAACTTATCTTATGTTAGATAGTTGTATCCTGTATAAAAATGTTTTCTCTCATTTGAAGTTGGTGGATTCAGACTATGAAGACTGTCCAACTGATGAAGAATGGGAACAAATTGAAGAAGTCACAAAGTTTCTCAAGGTGTTTTATGATCTCACAACTTTATTTTCTGGTAGTAAGTATCCTACTTCAATCTGTATTTTGAAAGAGTTTGTCAAGTTAGGTGTTATTAAAGAAAGAAAGCGAGAAGTGATATTGAATGCATTAGGAACATGGTAAAAGAGATGCAAGCAAAATATGATAGTTATTGGAAGGAGTTGAGTCCTATATTGGCTATGGCGAAGTTGTGTTAGATCCTAGATTGAAATTGAATTTTGTGAAATTTACTTACTCTAAGTTGTATCTGAGGCGAGACAATTAGAACGTGAAGTTAATAAAGTGCGTAGTAATATGACAACACTTTTTAATGAGTATTACATCTTATCAAGTTCAAGAGCTTCCAACAGTGGAACTCAAAATTTGGGTATTCAAAATGGTGGGAATTGGTTGCCCAAGAAGGAAGTGAGCTTTTAGGGTAATTTTAAAGCTTATTTAACTCTAATTCATGTTAAATGACATGTCCGAGGTGTCTGTGTATCCATTTATATTTTGTATCTTAAACAATTATGTGGTTCTGTTTGTCTTTTAAAGAATGAGCGTCATCAATCAACCGTGGATGTTGTATGTGGTAGTGTTAGCTTGTTTCTAAGACTTTTTAGACTCATATATTGATGACCTTGTCTTTTAGGAATATCTTTTAACACAAGAAAGTGGTGGTGATGTACTATCGACTTGTCGAGTTAGATGAATATCTTAGCGAGGCATATAGAGGTTCTTTAAATGTGAAGTTCGACATCCTAAATTATTGGAAAGTCCACGAACAACGATTTCGATACTTTCAAGAATGGCGGGGATATTTTGTCAATTCCTATTTCAACTGGTCGCCAGAATCTGCATTTAGCATTGGAGGAAGGGTAATTGATCGATTTCAAAGTTCCTTATTACCTGAAAATCTTTGACCGATAACAACTCGTGATTGGGAGTATGGAGTTGGTAAGTAAATCAATAATATTTGTTTTAGTTGAATGTCTAAGACTCTAAATCTCATATATATAACATTGATTTTTTTTTATCCGTGTAGGAAAAGAAGATATGGATGAGGATAACGGGATTATTGAAGAAGATGTATTAGGATTTGAACCCGAGGAAGTGGAGGATGAAGCGGTGGAGGATGGGAGGAAGTAAGTTCTTATCGTCTAGTTAGTATCGTACTTCTTCAATATAAAGCGGGGTAATTATGCAAATTCCACGTTTTTGACTTGAATCTTTTCTTTTGTTTGGTTTATTTTTGTTTGAAATTCTGATTCAAATTGAATAGTTGGAGCAACTCGAGAGATAGATACATGGAATATGAGAATTTTTTTGGACGGACATTTATCACTTATCACGTCTCCAAATTTTGTATAGAAAAGAGATTGGAGATGTTTTTTTTGGACAATTATCACTTTTTTGATTAACCACAATATACATTTTGTGCGGAAGTGGTTATTAATATCTTTATTGTAGGACTTGGTGATACAAATTACAAACAATGGTATTACTACGGTCTGGAGGTTTTTTTCTTTGTTGAAGATATCATCATGAAGCGATGAAAATCTTGTAAATCTGTAATGACTAGTTACTAGTATCTTTGTGTGTTCCTTTAAATGCAAAATTAGTTTAGTTTTGCAATTTTGAGTTTTTAAATTTTGATATTATTAAGGTTTGATGTTTTGTTGGTATGACTCTCATTGTTGAATCTGTTAATTGAATTGAATCGAAATATCAAACTGAATTTGATTTTTTTAGGTAGCAGGGAATGAGCTTTAGATGGGCTGAATGTGGCCGGAAATCGCCCAAATTGATTTCTGGCGAGTTGACTCAACAAAACCCGCTAACCCGTGAACCCGCAAGCTTTACACGGGACGGGCGCGGGTTAGAGAAATGACCACCCGTGAATAATTTCAACCCGCAAGCTTTGACCCGCATTAACCCGTAACCCGCGGGTTGGTCACAAGCCAGCCCCGGCCCGCCCGTTTGCCAGCTCTAGTCTAGATGCATATCACACATGCCACTCTGAGCTTATAAACCTACCAAAGGTGATTCTCTTGTCTCTCCCTATCGCGGAAGCAGCTAAACCTCGACTAGTCACACATAATTAACTCTTTCTCCCTCTAGAGTGAATGAATCAGTGATTCCAGGTTAGACTCCTTGAATTCATCATCCGCTTTCCCATAAATCATAGATGACACTAGTCCCCGGATTGCCTCTTCGTAGTCGGCCTCAACATTTGATACCTCCTTTTCCTTTGGTTCCTGAAATGTTTTTTTTTGTTTCTTGCATCTCCAAACGGGTGTTGCATCATCTATCTCTTCCACAGACAGATCTTCCATTCCACCGAGTACTTTCAAGCCTTCAGGCACCAGCATTAGACACCCATGCCGAACATTGACATTATGAATGAGAACCTTCAAACCCGCAGGAGATGCAACTTGAAGATCTTCGATAGGTCTCTGCTCCATACAAGTTACACATTGAACACCATCCGTCATAGACAACTTAAGGCACCTAAGCCCATAAGGTAGATCCAGAAATCTATCTTTTGGAGGTATACATACATCAACTATCTCATTAACCTGAAGAACAAACGGACCAGGAAGATTAACGTCATGCAAAGTATCGACATTTTTAGGAAGCACACCACCAGCAGCACAAGACAAATTCAAATCAGAAAACAACAACCGTTCGATTATGTGTTTCCCTTTCTCAGCATCACTCAAGTCATCAAAACCATGAATTGAGCTACTCAAGTCAGAAACACATGATTTCAACCATTCTATATTCAGTTTCCAACTGTCAATCGCGGTTTCAGTAATACTCTCCATAGATAGGAACGATTGATCTTGATCTTGCACATTGAAGAAATATTCAACAAGTTGTGACATAGTATGAGGATTATTACGAATATGGTTAGGGTTAGGGTTAGGGTAAATGAATTCTTCTTGGTCGACGGAATATTCAGAGGATAATTCATAGTAGCGTTCATGCAATAAGAGTGAATCGGAGATTTTTTCTTCGTCGGGGAAAGATTCATCTTGATTACGAGAAGAGATTTGATAACTGAGATCTTCATTAGAAGAAAAAAACTTTTTTCCGCCAACTTGGATAATTTCTGACATAGTGGGATTGTTGATTGGATTATCACAACTAGGGTTAGGGTCTGCGTTTGAAGAAAAGAAGAAGAAGAGACTTAACCAAAGATGTCGGTTCACTAAGTGGCCTTAATTTTGTACACATGTGAAACGGAAAACCGGTTAATAGAACCCAGTAGGATGTGTTGACTCTGCAATGTAGCAAGTCATATGGAAATATGCTAGCTGGCCTGGTCCATAAGACGACTCGGATTTGTGGATACTTGGTCACAGGGAAAACAAACATGGTTTTGCTAGTACTTCTACTTAGGTTCCCAAAATATGATATCTTCTTGGTCACTAACCAAGCCTAGATCTTTAAGTCTTCTTTCTTGGTAGTATTCAAGCTCATATGATTCCAATTCTCTGTTTCTGATGACCTCATCGATCTGTTGTAAAATCTTCTTCTCCGCCAGTCGTATTCCTAGTGCTACTAGTCTCAAATTCCCACCTCCCAGTAGATTCTCATCCTGCAAGACGATACTTGTCAAGTCCGATTAGTTCAAATCAGCGGTGTCTTAAATAGTTTAGCGGTGTTACTCAAACTGTGCGTGCATGATATTAGCAGTTCCGCATTAGACAAGGAACTATTAAACAGAAGTGAAGGTCAAGTTACCTCTTCGATGGTGGTTGCATATTTGGAGACCGCGGTTTTGCAGGTTTCTCTCAGAACTCGGCATATTAGTGATAGAAGATAAGTCATCTAGTAAAATAACAAAGGTTGTGCATTTTATTATACCACTTCTTGAGCACCGGTAAGATTTCATGTAACACTGCATTTAACTTGGAAGGCCTTCAGGCATCACACACACACCCTTGTAAAATGAATTGATTTATTGGTATCTGGCATGAATGAAAGTACAAGCCTATAATATTTTGGCAAGATTTGATTTTCAGAACTCTGGTGTTCAACTTCACTATTCACAAACTCAATTATCTGGCATGAATGAAAGTACAACTCAAGGTGCAGCTGGATAGAGCCTAATTGGTCATAAAACCACACGGCCAAATTCTGTCTGGTCCTAGCATCATTGCTACTCACTAGAATCAGTGTCAGTTTGTTCTTATATCAACTCTGTAGCTTTATTTGCTAAGAGTTTGGTAGAGCATGCTTTTATCTGTACCATACTACTATTAAGCCATTTCGGAAAATGGGTTGGGATATTTAGACTGGAAATTGGTTTGTTAAACATTCAGGACGGCATGCGTTGTTCATCAGCAATACATGTATCGCAACAGCAGCTCCAACTAGTCAAATGGAGAACAAAATCCAAGGAATTCTGTTTTAAATATCACTCTAAGTGAAACTGAAGATGCAGCTGGATAGATGGTCAGAGTCGGAGACCACACGGCAAAATTCTGACTGGTCCTCGAGCCATTGCTGCTTACTAGAATCAGTTTCAGTTTGTTCTTCTTATATCAACATTTTAAAAATAAATATATAACTACAATTCAACAATTATTTTCAGTTCGTCATACATTCATAGTTGTTGATATGATAGAAAAAGATCAGTATATATATGAAGTATGCCTCCAAAGAAATCCAATTAGTCAACAAAAAAAAAAAATTACAAGCACACAAAACAGCATCGCAAAAATAGAAAGATCAAAGTGATCTCGTCTTCTAATGATCAATTTGATATCGTGGATCGTACCGGTCTAGTGATTCACTGGCTGATATCTGCCTTGACACAATCGGAGGCATGAATCCTTCATGTATTGCAAGAAATTTCTAAGGCATTGGCATTTCCAGAGAGCCACAATAGCAGCTGCAAGTAAAGAAATTGCTGTAATGATGAAAAGAATGTAATAGCTATTTAAGTTGAGGCTAGTTTTATAGGCCGTGGCATTGGGGTCAGAACAACCCTCGTGGTTCCCAAACCAAGTTTGTTCCAATTTTGTAATTCCTTCATTCTCCCTTAGAATTAAGATTGCCTCTGAAATATCAGAGACCAGAGGTGATCCTTTTGAAAATGCCTGTGAGTAATATCAATGACAATATTTACATTAAAAATGGGCAACCAAAACAAAATTATTAAAAAGGATAGTTGGATCGATATAGGGAACTTACAAAACCGAAACCTCCTGTCTTGTACACTGGTCCAACCAAGGCATATTGATGACAATATTTTGCAAGAATGAGTCTGTTATACGGTGCTTCCTCAAAAGCAGCAACAATACGATCCTCCAATTCAGTGAAAGACTCGTTGAAATCTTCAGAAGAGTAATAGGGTTTCAGATTAGCCTCATCAAATCCCATCCTCTTCAACATGGTATGTACAAATGTTCCTTCTGCGTATCCAACATTTTGATGATTTTTGATGAGTTGATATACGTCTGTAACAGTAGGTTCGAGCCGGTGAGCTGTCAGCATTGATGTCAAACCTGCTAAGTAACTTGAGCTTATCATGACAAGAACAAAGACCCATACGTATAAGATTACTTTAGTCATATTGCTACGCATATCCTCTGCAACAAAACGTAAATCAAATACATTGCTGTCAGTATAATGGCTAGGAATCATATACATAAGTTTTAGTAAATTAGGATGCTAAAAATTCAAAGTTGATAGGGAGGGTAGAAAAAAAATAATTACGAGCAGCAAACGTCTTCAGCAAGAAAAAGAAAGTGAATATGCTGATGACGGTGGTCCGTGGTTGGTTCCAAAAACACCAATTAAAAGCTAGATTATTTGCTTGACATTCCAGAACCCAAGTCAAAATCCCGGTGAGGATGAATCCTACAATAATCGCTATCCAAAGACTCCCATTTAAAGGCTTGAATAGCATTAACCAGTTGCTTCCGGTTTCGTCTTTCAGCGGAACAATCATCGAAAACCCAGATGGGGTATAAGGTAATGTAAAATCGACATAGGCAGTTCTATTTGCATTAATTGTTATATCCCCAACTATAGCATCGTAATTCTGTTCAGAAATTCCAAGAGCATGAAAGGGATTAGCAAAATATCTGGCCTGAAAATGAACCTTGAAGAAAATGAAAATAAATAAATAATACTAACCTTGTCATAAACTTGATATACGAGGTCATCGTACGTTCCTGCGGTTGTGCCATCAGCTTTTTCGAAGGGAACAAATTCATATAGAACCGGATACGGCAACAACTCCAATACAGCTTTGAACACATCTATACAATATCCAGTCACATGAGTGGAATTGTTCTGACTAGTTACTTTCACAAATTCATTAAAACCCCGGTTTACTGGAACTCCAATCCTTAATTTTTTTCCCTCTTCTGGAAACACCCAACCTTTTGGAACAACAGTAGATTCTCCGGGCCATATAATAGCACGTAAATTATCTCCAGGCTTTGAGAAATCTTTAGTTCTAGTCGTAATCAAACTGCTCGGGCCACGTAAAATACCATTGGATGCTGTCCAAACGCCAATTTCTCTACCTCCATTTCCAATCACATTAAGTATCTGGAAGGCGTCCGATTGCAGTTCCCTGTCGATGAGATTGAAATCCCCGCTTAGGCCATCAAAGTTTATCTCGTGCATTAATTGCAAAAGCATAGGACCTATCCGTGAAACACCTGATACTGCTTGCGGCTCCAACGGGCTGGATAAATTCATTGTTTCAAGTCTCTCCATCACACTAGCTAGTGCCCAAACCGTATCATAAGCTCTTAAACCAAAAATGTTCAACTCGAACTTTTCGGTATCTGGGTTGTCTTGGGAGAACTTCTTTTTCCATCGAGCTTCAAATTCGTCAAGCTCTATTGACCTAGGAACATACGGCCTTACACCCAATACTCCTTGCATCGAATCAATGACAGAAGAATCGAACGAGCCCAAAAAGTTGGCTAACCCATCTGTAATGATCCATGCATACCCTTCACTCATCATCCCAATCATTTTTGCCTTTTGAAATACACGTATTCCCAAGGACTTTGTCATGTGCACAACAAATACTCTAGTCTGCATTGCCATCAGTTTGTGCAGTGCTTCTAGGATTTCAGAATCGGTGGCTGAGGGTGAAATTGTACTTCTGTAAGGAACTTTGACATCGATAGCTTGGAATGCGTCCGTTAAGTATGGTATGACTCCCCTTCCATATTCGGTGTCCTCGTGTATGGGTACAACTTGTCTCCATCCAAATGTTTTTATTAATTCAGCAACTACATTTACTTGAGCCAAGTCGCTATGGGTCGTTCGAATGAAATAAGGGTTTTGAGAAGTGGAAACAGTAGGACTTGTGGCGGTGAAGGAAATGATAGGAACATGAGCTTTGTTTCCAAGATCAGCAACGATAATTGCTTGTAATGATGTTAATGGTCCTATGATTGCTTCAGCTCCAACTTTTTTAATTAGATCCTTGGCTGTTACATATAAAAGAAAAAGTGTATCAATCCACAACATTTATTTTACATAAGAACTGCCGGTGTCACTGTGGTAAAGTCATTGGGTGATGATACCAGCGATCTAAGTTTGAAACTCGCCAGCATCAAATTTTTTACCGATCAAAAAAATAAAAATAATAATTTTGCAAAGATGATGCATAGAGAAAAGGGGGAAATATATACCTTGAGAAGCTGCATCAGCAATATCACTACGGGAATCTCTAGTGTGGAGAACCAGTTTCCTGTTATGAGTATCATCTGTAGAGGAATAAAAGTCAGAGAGAGCCATAGACATGGATGCCAACCCAATCTTTGATACCAAGCTATCAAAATCGAGAATAACACCTACTTTAAACTCATTATTATCAACAGTATCTGTTGTGTTTTGACACATCACTAGTACCATTTCATGATGGTGTCCTAACATAATGCTCATCATGAGAATGAAGAAAAACAATTTACGATTTTGCTTAGGATGACAAATTATTGGTTTTCTCTTCATCATCCCATCAATGGTGGACATTCTCTAATGTGTAATGATTGTTGAAGGCAACTTATCAATTTACGTACAGATAGAAACATTACTTATAGCTAGGGTGACATTAGTGGAACTAGTCTATATGCATATATAATACTATAATATAAAAAGTAGTAGCCAGGAGGTCATACTAAACAAACCTTATTTCATACAATCCTACTTCGATAACTTGACCAAAAGTTACATCCTAAAACATTTCGGTCCAAATGTCGCCGCAGCTGAACCTGGACAAGCAACCCTAAGAGTGAGCCGTTTCCGTCTGGTGATGAAATGAGCAACTTAAGTTAGCTCAACCAAAATGGATAGATGTTGTTGACTCTATCGGTGGTATACTGGATCAATCAAGAATATACATAGGAAAATACCAGTTTGTGAAATGTTCAAAGTCAGTTTGTATTCAGAGGGTTGGACTTGGACTACAAAGTGCAAATTATAATTAGAAGCCTTAACTTCCAAGAGGCAAGGGTTGGGGTTTAGAGCATAATTGGCTCTTTTGCGGTATCTTAACAGTAATTGAACTTCCAACAGCATAAACATAAGGCAAAAAACTAATTCAATACTAGCCATGGAAAAAAAAACTAGTTCTTTACAAAGCATATGGCAATAAACAACTTCAATATATACTACTAACCTATGGCAAATGAAGATATAAGATTTATAAACGGGCAGTGTCTCTAGTATTTGAGGCACCCACGACATAATTAAGGTCATTGATCGATTTTCAATGAAAAACCAATATGTCAATGACTCCAACTTCATCCCAAAGGACGGGATACCATATTTTGTTTTCTTCCCTTTTGAAGGTTGTCCGCTAATACACTACAAGAAATATTAACTAGTTCAAATTCAATTCGGAAGGAACGGAATTGAATTTTTCTGCTACAACCCACTTAAGATATAAGAGCAAATTTTATGGCGAAAGACTTTTCCCAGTCTGCTGCATTATCGTTCCACAGATCATCCAGGACTAACAAATATTTCTTCCCCTTCAGATTCTCATGAAGCTTATACAAACCAAAACGCTTACATTAGAATAATCAGGACACTTTTTATTGTGACAGATTCAATAATATTTTTTACGATCTTGAAGATGTCAAAATCATCAAGTACACAGACCCAAGCTCTAAGGTGTCTTTAAGCTTTTTAAGGGGTTCGATAAAATGAGATTTATCAAACTTGCTGGTGATATTCCCTCCTAGATGTAAGCTTTTCTCTCTCTGTATTTTTTGTTATCATGCTGAGGTGAAGTTAAACATTTACGTTTATCTCTCTGTACAGTGGCCACAGCCAGGAAGTTCACAATGGTAAGAGGATGCGAAGGTTCGACTGTTTAGAGCTTCCTCGCTCCCATACCTTGCACTAAATTATTGCTGTTACATGTTTTCTTGTGAGTTCATTTCTGGAAAGGGATTAACTGTTGCTAAACACATGTAGGGTATTTTGCGCCCGAGTTCATCTAAAATGCCACTTATTCATTTCATGGAGTGATGACTATGGGTTATGGAAAGAGTAAGGCATCAGAGCAGTGGGCCGGAGTGGTTAGTATCCCTTCCCCGTAATTATTTGCATTTAAATGAAATACGTGCCATGAGTAGCCTAATATTAGATCCTCATAGAGAATTTCCCTTGAATAAAGCTTTAATTTGTGTATGTTCCTTATCCTTCAAAATCAAATATTGCAATTAAGGAGATAATATTTGAAGAATGCCAAGGTTGATATCCTTTGTTCTGCTACCTAACCTTTTGTTTTCAAGGAGGCATTATAAGGAAGTACATATCTTCATGCATATTGAGAAATGTTGTGTCAGAGAGGAACTAGTACACTGGCTGTTTTTGTAAACCACCGAATGTTGCGTTTCAACCTTAAACGGAACATCTCTATGAGAATATACAAGTAATCTTGCTTCCTACAAGTTCTAATGTTCACCATTTTCCTAATCTTTTTTTACCATACAACATGCACATTTGAGTGCAACTTGTCATATTTCTCGGGTATTAAGGCTCTCAGGGGAAGATTCAAAAACCTTTTTGAGGTTAAATGCAGTGATAGGCGTGTCTAAGGCTCGCAGGTGAAGTTTCAAAAACCTGTTTATAGGTATGTCCGTCAGATGTTTCCCTGTGCTGTGGTGAAAGGCAAGGTTTTAGTTTAATTTTGGCTTTATCTTCTTTGTATTCGCAAGCTTAGGCACTTGCCCAACGCAATCAATGTACAAAGTTACTAACAAGATGATGCAGCCAAGAAGAAAAAATGATATGAGTGGAGGTCGCCCCAGGAAGCATATATAGCAAATAAATCAATATTTAGTCAATATTTACTTGTTGACACAATAACCCCAAACAGATCTAATGCACTTAATTACGTAGCAAATTACTTGATACTAATAAATATTAGGATCTAATTAAGATCTCTTCTTCTTCAATCTTCAAAACAGATAGCAAGTGTCTTCATTTTGTCCACCTCAGGACCGGGATGGATCCTCTCCACCCGAGAGCTTGGACCATCAAACCCGATAATCGTGGGCATCATGATATGCCCCTCTCCGACCAACTCCTTACAACGCTCCTCCTGCTTTCTCTCCCAAGCCTTACGTGGATTCTCTTGCTCCCAGTACCTTGTTTCGATCCCCATCCTCCTCTCTTCACGCACCTTGTTGGGCCCATCCTGGATCCGCTGGTGAAACTGTTCCCTCCTCTACTTCTTCGCCTCTATTTCCCTCTTACGCCGCTCAACCTTTCTTTCTTCAGATTCTCTCAATCGCTTCTCCCTCTGTTCTGGTGTCTTGGACTGAAAGATAATTGCCTCCCTCTGTGTTGTAAACAACAATTAATTATCCAGCTATTGAATAAATTATCAACCATAACAGCAACAAAAATATGTTAGAAATTATAATATTAGGGTTTGCAGTATACATACAGCCAATCTCATCATCTTTGTCATTTCTTCAAGAAACTCTGTGAATTCCAACAGACAAACGATAGGGGTGCTATTTACATGGAAGGAATACAACAGAATACAACACAATGTTGGGCCTCTGAAAGAACAAGTATTGGCCCAGCAGACGGTCATTTTGTGGCTGGGCTAGCTAGTATCGTAAAGTGAAAACTACAGGGAGACCCATTCTACAGATTTTCTACACCGTGAAACCCACGGACGGAAAAGTTCACGCGCGCACCCAATTTTCGTTAGAAAACTTCTCCCAAACCCACAATTTATAAAATTTGGTTTCTTCGTATCTTTTCTTCTTCACGGGAATTTCTTCTTCAATTATTTTTCTTTTCTTCCTCCTAACTGTGACTTACGATCAATAATATTGATAGAAAGTATAATCACATGAAGATTGGAAACAATGGATGAATGAAATCGAAAGTTAGGGTTTGAGTTGATGTTCTGAGATGAATCGAGATCTCGCTGTTTGTTATTTCCGAAAGATGTATGAATCTTTATTTCATTCAAAATAGTTTTAATATTCTTACATAGCAGGCAAGCGAGCAACAAGATGCTCCACAAGCCCTTTTGTAATTGTTTCAATCAAGTATGACTGGTTTTTTTTTTAAATTAGGTATTATGATTGAGAAGATGGATCTGAGATGTGTTCTGAGATGGAGATAGGGTTTTGTAATTGTTTCAATCAAGTAGAACATGAAGAAAAGTTGATTTGAGATTTAGAAAATACAGGGAATAATAATAAAGCTTATTTGAGATTGGATGATGAACAACGAAGAAAAAGAATAAGAAGAAGAAGAAGAAGAAGAAGAAGAAGAAGAAGAAGAAGAAGAAGAAGAAGAAGAAGAAGAAGAAGAAGTTGTTATGATATGCATCCAAAATATGGCTGCATAATGCATTATGCATCGAGAAAATTATTGCATAATCTTTTATACATCGAGAAAATGGATGCGCAACCTGATCTTCATCATTAAATATGGTTGCATAACCAATTATGCATCAATTGTTTATGTACGGACTAAAATCAACCAAAACAATGGCTACATAACTCGTTATAGATGCATAACTTTGTTATGCAGTCGAAACAATGGTTGCGTAATTCGTTATGCGTCTGCATAATGTGTTATGCATCTTTTTTGGAGGCTGCATAATGAATATGTAGTCAGTTTTCGAAAAAAATTCCTAAAACGATGCTCACCTCCAACTTTTTCGTGAAAAATAAAAATTTGATATTGTTGTTTATACTCGTTGTGTAGCTCTCTTAAAAAGATTTCCAACGATATAAATTTTTTTAAATTCCAAGGCGCGGATTTTTAGATATGTTATATCCAAGTTGCGTTACCAATTATACCCCTAAAAAAACTAGGTTGCATAACGAGTTGTGCCTGAAAAAATAGTATGTTTAACAAGTTATGTATTGATTCTTAATAATTTTGGATAATTTTGGGTGTCAGGGTATCTAAAATTAATTGTGGACCTGACAATATGAATATTTATTTATTTTGGCCTACGCCTAATTTTCCCTACCGTAAAACATCACTAAACTTGACAATTTTATTTTATTTTATTTTATTGACCAAAAAGTATAGCATGCGCGATGCGCCTGCCGTTCAGTTTATTTAATCGTTTTGTTTCACATGAACAGACTACATTACCCTTCCGTATTTTTAACACTCTGCCTACATTTTCGTATATTTGAGACAGCCGAAGGCTATATGAGGAAATCGTGTTCCTCCCTTCGATCAATATTCTCCTTTTACTTTCCGAAAATCAGCAAAAGAAGAACTGAAACTCCATTTTCCACACAAATTGAAATCAATTGAAACTTAAACATAAGATTTCATTTCAAATTTAATTTCGATTCCTCCAGCTGCAACTTTGTTAAATCTCTTCCCATATCTTTTCTTTCTTTTTTTCGTCCCCAAATCCCTTTCAATTGAAATCTGGATTCCCAGTTAAAAAACTTTCAAAGCTTCAAATTCCGAATGATTTTTTCTAGGAAATAGAAAGAGATCTTGAACGGTGTCGTAATGCTTACCGTAAACGGCGGCGTCAACAATCACTTGGAGGGGTTTCGACATCTAAATATCAAATTGACAGAGGTATGATCAACTAAATATTTTAGTTATTGTTATGTGATTTCCAATAGTTTAGTCATTGTGTCTTCACTCTTTGTCATGTGTCTTTATATGTTTTTAGAGTGTTTATATTGGTACAGGTGTGTGGTTGTCATTGTGCCAGTCTGTTTCTCATGACAGACTGTATTTTCCCTCTCTCTATGTGTAATAAATAGAGCAGTCCACTCTGTTAGAGCATTTCTCGGTCGAACTCGCATGCGTTTCTATCTCAAGCATGTTTGTCAATATTAGTGATCAAAACTATAAAGACTTGATTTCTAGTCTACTATATCTAAGGTCTCGGACTAGGATAAAAAGTGTAGTTGAGCTCAAGAACTCCATGGAAATAATCATACAAGACGATGGACAACTAAAGGAACTAGTAGGTCTTCATTGACTAAAAGGTATGTGGAGACTTGAACTTATCTATCACTCAAAAGTATATCTACTCTATCTCCTATCTTGAGTCAAAAGTTGTATTACTAAATAGACTAAGAATATACACATGTGACATTTCAAGATGAGTATATCTCGCTTATCTTTATCTAGAAATGTGTGTTGGTAAAGATTTCTCTTTAGCCAAGTTCATCTTTGCCTATAGACGAAAGTCATGTTATGTTTCAATCACTTTGGAAATTTCTCTGACGAAAACTAGTTTGTGAATAACAACTATATGACGTACTCTGAGAATATTTCAATGGTTGAAATCAGAGTTTAGACAATATAACCACTGGGGATATAAATATTATTGTGTTAACACATATATGTATAAGTCCTTAGCACTTGAACCGAAGTTTGCGAACTTTGTTGATCAAGTGAGAACCGAAACTTGAGCATTCAACCAGCCCGCGAACTCAGTCCCGAACGTGCGTAGTTATCGAACCCGACAATTTGTGCTGGAGTTGTAGCTCGGTTTCAGTCCGCGAACTGACGGAAGTTCTCGAACCCGAGAATTTCTGCTGGAGTTTGTGAACTCCAACCGATTAACTTGAGTCCGCGAACCCAGTCTGCGAATTTGAGTGGTTATGTCTAAAAACGATGTTCGTGAACTTATCTAAATTATCTAAGGAAGGCTATTGCAAACCGTGGATTTATAGTTCATGAATTGATTCGAGTGAATCACATCGTTTTTGATTCAATTGTGTCTTGTGTAGTACATAAGATCTCATAGCAATTGAACAATTCTCTAACTAGTTCAGTTGAGTCATTTGGACTAGTTATGGTGAAGAAGAATATGGTTGATATGAAAGTTATCATTTGGATAACCATTTGGTTGACTAATATTGAACCAACCATTGTACATGTTTGGGTACGGTTACACAAACCCAAAATTGTCACATATATGTGTGTATGGAAAGCTAAGTTTTCGATCTAACGGTTGAGAGATATTAGCTTATATCTAATCATGTTTTCATCTAACAGTGAATATTGAATGCTTTGTTAGTAAGCTAACATTGATTGTAAACCCTGATTTGTAAAACTATATAAGGGAGAACTCTAGAAACTGGGAAACCTAATCCCCACACATTCTGTGTGATACTAGTTTGCTAAGCTAGAGTCGATTCTCCTTTAACCTTTGGTTTTCGTCTTCTTAAACCAGGCTAACGACTTAAAGATTTCATTGGGATTGTGATGCCAGACCGATACCATTTTTCTTGTAGTTGTGTGATATGATCTTGTTATTTCTATCGTACGAGTACAATTGTAATAAATGGCTTGAGATTTCTATCTTCGATATGCAAGATATAAAAGTAATCACAAACATCTTCGTCTCATCTTTTGTGATTCCACAATATCTTTTTTCGCTACGTCGATTAAAGACTATTGTGAGGTGATTGTTAAAACTGAGCTGTTCTTTGGGAATATAAGTCTGGTTTTATTGATTGGTTCCTGTTCACCTTGATTTATCAAAATACGGAAAAAAAACTCATAGGTTTATTCGTGGGAGACTGATTTATCTATCTTGTAAACTTTTCTGTGTGAGACAGATTTTTTTACTAAAGTCTTCGACTTTGGGTCATAACAACTCTTCATTGTGGGTGAGATCAGCTAAGAGAATCAAGTGCACAGTATCCTGCTGGGATCAGAGGCATAGGAGCATAATTGTACCTTGGATCAGTGTAAGATTGATTAGGGTTCAACTACAGTCCAGACCGAACTTAATTTGGAGTAGGCTAGTATAAGTAGCGGCTTAATACAGTGTATGTTTAATCTCGACTAGGTCCCGGGGTTTTTCTACATTTGCGGTTTCCTCGTTAACAAAATTCTGGTGTCTGTGTTATTTCTTTTCCGCATTATATTTTGTTATATAATTGAAATAATACAGGTTGTGTGTTGTTCAATCAATTAGAATATCCGACTTTATTGGTTGTTGATTTAAATTGATTGACACTTGGATATTGGTCTTTGTTACAATCTAAGTTATCTCTCTTTGATTAGAATCGCGAATCACATTTGCTTGAGTAAATCAAATTTAGAGATTAAGATAATAACTCCTTAAGATATTTTCTATTGATTGAGTCTAGTTGATTCTATAGAAAACAACTCGGAGTTGTCCATACAGATTGCTAATCGAAATATTGGATGAGGTTGTTAGTCCCCCGCTTTTTTAATTGGTATCATGCAAACATGTTCAAGACCTCATAAGTTTGTGTTTGTAGCGATCTGACTCTATGGACAGAGGTGTTATCTCAATAAACGTACCACCAGTCTTCAATGGCTCTAATTACTTATGGTGGAAAGTTGTTATGCGCGCTTTTCTTCAAGCATGTTATTTCCAATCATGAGTATATGTTGTTAATCGCTATGATGATCCCGTTGAGGCAGTTGTAGGTGTATATGTTCCAAAGAATATTGTTGAATACACTCCTACAGAGATTCTTGCGGTAAATCAAAACTCCGACGGTTTGAATGCAATCATACATGCCATTACCCCAAATCTTCAGCACCATGTATCTAATTGCACTAAGTTGCAAGAAGCTTGGGATATCTTAGAAACCGTATTTGAAGGAAACACCAGTGAAAAGGAATCTAGGCTTCAAAACCTTAGTTCCGATCGGGAAAACCTTCGTATGGCAGATGAAGAAACATTTGATGAGTTTAATCACTAAGTGTCTGAAATTGTTAATGCATCTTTTTCATTGGGTAAGACTATTCCTGAAAAGGACATTGTGATGAAAATTCTCAGATCACTGCCATCTAGATACGATGCTAACAAGCATGCCATCGTTGAGGGAAATAACCTAGATAATCTCTCCAGAAATACGCTGGTTGGAAATATTAAGATCTTTGATCATGAACATTCATCCAAATCTAAGGATGTTGCGTTCAAAGTACTAAAGGACACTAAATTACTTGATAAAAGTAAAAAAGTGTATATCTCTGAAGATGATCACTCTAAGACAGACTCATCAGATGAAGATCTTGACAAATCAGTCTCGATGATCACAAGACAGTTTAGGGATCTTCTATTGAAGAGAAGTAAACAACTCTCCAGAGATAAGCTTAAGGCATCAGTCAAACCTCATAATCGTGTTCCTCCTAAAATCAGGGATATTGATGAAACTGATGATGAGGATATGCCTCATTGCTTTAAGTGTAATGTATTTGGTCATTTTGCAAACGAGTGTCCAAATCGTAGAAAATACACTGGGAACAAAGGTCTTGCAGCAACTCTTGATGAAATATGTGACAGCTATGACTCTAATGATGATGGGAAATCAAGTGTTGCACTTCTTGGTGAAAATATTGATTTTGATAATTGTAGCAATACACATATCAATTTTGATATTATTTCAGAAATAATCCAACCATTCTGGAAGGAAACGTTGACCCTTTTCTTGGAAACTCTGGTTATAATGTTTCAGGATCCACTATGTGCCTAGGTGCTTGCACATTTCAGAAGCCTGATTACTATCCAAGTGTGACATGCTCGTATTTTTCATTAAAAGGTCATGAACTCTCAAAGTGTTATAAGTTCAAACACAAGCAAAGACACGTCAACAAACTTCAACGAAGAGCAAATCATCTAGCAAGAAATATTAAACTTTCTCATAAGACCGCAGAGGTATGTAAGTAAAATGCGGGGGTCGAACAACCTCACCCAATATTTCGATTAGCAATCTGTATGGACAACACCGAGTTGTCCTCTAGAGAATCAACAAGACTCAATTAATAAAAAATATCTCAAGGAGTTATTATCTCAATCTCTCGATTTGATTTACTCAAGAAAATATTATTCGCGAGCCTAATCAAAGAGAGATAACTTGGATGGTACCTAAGACCAATATCCAAGTGTCAATTGATTTCAATCAACAACCAATATGGTCGGATATTCTAATCGATTGAAAAACGCACAACCTGTATTATTTCAAATATATAACAAAATATAATGTGGAATAGAAATAACATAGACACCATAATTTTGTTAACGAGGAAACCGCAAATGCAGAAAAACCCCGGGACCTAGTCCAGATTAAACATACACTGTATTAAGCCTCTACAGACACTAGTCTACTCCAAATTAACTTTGGTCTGGACTGTAGTTCAACCCAAACTAATCTCACACTGATCCAAGGTACAGTTATGCTCCTACGCCTCTGATCCCAGCAGGATACTATGCACTTGATTCCCTTAGCTTATCTCACCCACAACCAAGAGTTGCTACGACCCAAAGTAGAAGACTTTAGCAAACAAATCTGTCTCACACAGAAAAGTTTATAGGTAATAGATAAATTCGTCTTCCACGAATAAACCTATGAGTTTTATTCCGTATTTTGATAAATCAAGGTGAACAGGAACCAATCGATAAAACCAGACTTATATTCTCGAAGAACAACTCAGTTTCATCAATCACCTCACAATAAACTTAATCGATGCAACGAAGAAGATTATTGAGGAATCATAAACAATGACATGAAGATGTTTGTGACTACTTTTATCTTGCCTATCGGAGATAGAAATCTCAAGCCAATTATTACAATTTTACTAGGACGATAGAAATAGCAAGATCAGATCACACAACTACAAGAAAAGTAGTATCGATCTGGCTTCACAATCCCAATGAAGTCTTTAAGTCGTTAACCCGAATTTAGAGAGAAAACTCAAGGGTTAATGGAGATCGACTCTAGCTTAGAGAAAACTAGTATCACACAAGAAAAGTGTGTGGGGATTAGTTTTTCCAATGGCTAGAGTTCCCCTTATATAGTCTTTCAAATCATGGTTTGCAATCAATGTTAGCTTAGTAACAAAGCATTCAATATTCACCGTTAGATGAAAACCTGATAGACGCACTTATGTGTCTATTTTGTTCTCAATTATGTATATTATTAGTGCTCGATTTTGTGCTTATTTTGCTATTTTATGTATTTGTAGGTGTTTTTGGAGAAATGGACTTTTACGGCGAAATCGACTCGAAAAGTTGACAAAGGCACCCGGAGGATACCTATTATTCGGACTCTCAGTTTGGATAAGTGGTACCCAGTTGATAAGGGGCAACCTAAGGGCACATGCTATTCGCACCCCATCTGAGGTTAGGGGGATACAATCTTCACCATTTGAAATCATTTTGGCGGGAAAAGTTCTTCTTTGTCTGCATGAATTATAGGCGAGATATAGTGGAGTTTTTGTTGGAGTTATTCATGGAAGAAGATTGGTGTTGGCCTGTTTTGATACAACATGACTGGTATATCTCAGAGATTCCAAAAAGGAAGGATTGTCCATCTCTTTCTAACATAACAGGGAAAGAGGAATTCATGCTGTTGTTAATCGGTGGTGGTGTTGCTGCCAGTCATGGAAGTGTGTTAATGATCATCGGGGATGGAGTTGATCGATGGCAGTGATGAGGTGTTTAATGAACGAGACTGTTGCTGCTGTCGTTAATGGTGGGAAGAGATTTTATCGGTGATCATCATCATTGATGGCAGTGATAAGAGATTTTACCGGCGAAGACAGTAAGCTGTTGTTGGAGGTTAACTGGACCGGTGCATGGTTAATGACCAGAGGCCTATTATGCACATGTGTTGGATTCGAAATAAATACTGTGAGATAAAAAAAAAGGGTAGAAAACGGAGCCGAGGAGAATATCACGGGTTATTATTCTTGGTTTTGGAAGTTCCGTGGAGATTTGGAGAAGAATATTTCCTCAGTTAGGTTGCATTCTATGATTAGGATTAATTAGATAACTGCAGTGAGGCGTAGAAAAGGAAAAGAGGGATAGAATAAAAGCCGGGACTTTCGTTACAAGGAAAAGAAGACAGTCGAGATTTTATTGGTCATGTGGTGTATATAACGGCTGTTGGTAGGTCAAGGAAGAGAAAGGAGTCTTTGGGGGACGTTTGGAGTAGTTGCAGAGAAATCCAAGAGTTGCAGAGGTGTTTTTGATCATCACAGAAGGAAGAAGAATAAACGATCACAGTTTATGTGTAACATCTAGGAACTGTCATCTTTTCTTTCTCTATTTACAACAGTCTCATTGCAACAGTTTTTCAATTAAGTCTCTGTAACAGTTTGTAATAGTCAGTCTGTAACCCGCATCAATCGTTGCAAACGTCCTGAGTCATTAGTTTTCTCTTGTTTTTAATCTATTTGAGCCATGAACACCTATTTTGAGCAATTGAATAACATGAGGAGCTAAACCCCAACACTAGGATTACGGAGGAAGCCATATTTCATGCATGTGGTAATTATATTTAATTCTTATGCGACTTTTGCACTAATTAAAATTGAATTAGGATTTTGGTTAATTAGTTGTCATCTCGTTTGATGGGTCATGCTTGCTTAGATGTTTTGATGTCCCATTCTTAGGATTTACAACTAATATTTTGAGAATCTACCTTGTCAAAAATGAGAGTCCATGTCTTTATTGAGCTATAATTGTTAAAAGAATTAATATTTGAATAGCATGAATGAGTTTATGGTGGAATCTGAAGTCCTAGTATTTCTCGTTTTCGTGACAATCTTGTATATATATTAAGTATAAAATCAATATCTACAAGTATTTGAACGAATATTTACTACCACTTTCTACAACAACATTAAAATCACATCAACCTGATTAGATACAAGCTAATATCTCTCAACCGTTAGATCGAAAACTTAGCTTGCCATACACACATATACTTGACGTTTTGAGTTCGTGTAACCGTACCCAAACTTGTACAATGTTTGGTTCAATATTAGTCAACCAAATGGTTAGCCAAATGATAACTTTCATATCAACCATATTCTTCCTCACCATAACTAGTCCAAATGACTCAAATGAACTAGTTAGAGAGTTATTCAATTGCTATGAGATATCAAGTACAAAAAGAGACACAATTGAATCAAAAAAGATGTGATTCACTCGAATCATTAATCATGAACTATAAAGCCACGGTTTTCAAAAGAATTCCTTAGTAATTTAGAATAAGTTCACGAACAACGTTTTCAGACATAACCTCTTGAGTTCGCGGACTCAAGCTAACCGGTTGAAGTTAATAAACTCCAACATAATTTCTCGGGATGAGAACTTCCGTCAGTTCGCGGACTGAGTTCGCGGAATGCACTTGAGCTTCAACTTCAGCAGATATTCTCGGGTTCGAGAACTTACGCCAGTTTTCGGACTGAGTTGCTGCTCACGTTCTGGTTCCACTTGATCAACAAAGTTCACAAACTTCGGTTCAAGTGTTAAGGACTTATACATATATATGTTTCCAAAACAATGTTTATATCTCACAATGGTTATATAGTCTAAACTCTCATTTCAATCATTGAAACATTCTCAGAGGGCGTTATAAAGTTGTTATTCACAAACTATTTTTCGTCAGAGCGATTTCCAAAGTGATTGAAACATAACATGACTTTCGTCACTAGGCAAAGATGAACTTGGCTAAAGTGAAAGCTTTACCAACACCCATTTAGAGAAATAGTTAAGCGAGATATACTCAGCTCGAAATGTCACATGTGCATATTCTTAGTATATATAGTAAAACGACTTTTGTCTCAAGATAGGAGATAGAGTATATAGACTTTTGAGTGATAGATAAGTTCAACTCTCCACATACCTTTTAGTCGATGAAGATCCACTGGTTCCTTGAGTAGTCCTTCATCTTGTATGATGATCTCCATGGAGTTCTTGAGCTCAACTACACTTTTTATCCTAGTCTGAGACCTTAACTATAGTAGACTAGAAATCAAGACTTTATAGTTTTGATCAGTAAGATTGACAAACATGCTTGAGATAGCAACGCGTGCGAGTTTGACCGAGAAGTGATCTAACAATCTCCCCCTTTGTCAATTTTAGTGGCAAAACTATTAATACATATGGAATACAAAAATTATATAAATAAACTTTGTAGATCCTATTCCATATGTCTAATCTTCAAAAATGCAGTTTTAACATCCATCTGATGTATATGCAAATCATAAATTGAAGCTATAGCAATCAACATCCTAATCGAGGTGATTCTAGAGACTGGTGAATAAGTATCAAAGAAATCTAATCCTTCCTGTTGTCTATAGCCTTTAGCTACCAACCTAGCTTTATATTTATCTATAGTTCCATCTGTTCTAAGTTTCCTTTTGAACACCC
This sequence comes from Papaver bracteatum, assembly GCA_023529315.1. Taxonomy (NCBI): domain Eukaryota; kingdom Viridiplantae; phylum Streptophyta; class Magnoliopsida; order Ranunculales; family Papaveraceae; genus Papaver; species Papaver bracteatum. The sequence continues at coordinate 26,561 of JAJJWX010001034.1, forward strand.
ATTTGCAACCTATGGATTTACTTCCAGGAGGCAAGTCTACAAGCTCCCAAGTTTCGTTTTGCTGAATGGACTCCCATTCATTTAATGAAGCTTCTTCCCAGAAAGGATCTTCTGGAGAAGTCATAGCTTCCTTATAGGTTTGGGGTTCGAATCTACGTAAGAGTCAAAAATCTGGGCCAAAACTTGTTTGAGTTCTAACCCTCTTACTTCTTCTTGGTTCAGTCTCATACTCCAAAGTTGGAGTTTTACTAGTCGATGGAACATCGGGAGGTCATCATGGACCCTTTTCCCGAGGTCCAGGACCTTTAAAGGAAATATGTGTTCATAAAACACAACATCTCTAGATTCCAATATGGTGTTCTGACCAATGTTATTATGGTCAGAACTGATGACCATGAACCTGTGTGCAATTGTATGCTCAGGATACCCTAAGAAAACACAATCGACTGTTTTAGGTCCTATTTTAGAAGATAAGAGTTCTGAAAGGTATGAGTGAAAAATGAAACTCTTCTCTCGTATTTATAGGTGAAAAAACTGAACGTTCGGATAAGAATCCAATGCACGACAAGATCCTTAAAATCCGCGTCTCGAACGTTACAAAAGTTAAGGTAAAATCAAATTTTGAGATTCACTTCTCGAGGATTGCGATTGAAGACACCGGCTTGGGCCAGAGTGGAATTCCTCCCAGGAAACATCGTATCCATTCAGCTTCCTCTCCAGCTTTTTTCAAGGCTATAAATTCAGACTCCATAGTGGATTTAGCTATACATGTATGTTTGGTAGACTTCCATGACACACACGCAATTCCAAGTAAGAAGATGTACCCACTAGTAGACCTGCACTCTTTTGAGTCTAATATCCAGTTGGCATCACAATACCCTTCCATTACAGCAGGATACTTCCCAAAACTTAAGCAATAGTTTGAGGTCCCTCTCAGGTAACGTAAAACTCTGAAGAGAGCATTCCATGATCCTTTTTTGCGGGTTTGCAAGTATGCACCGCTTAATCTACTCCGGAGTAAGCAATATCAGGTCTTGTACAGTTCATCAAATACATAAGACAACCAATAATGCGAGAATACTCAAGTTGATCAATACCCTTACCCTTGTTCTTTTTCAATTTACAAGTGGGATCAAAAGGAGTAGATGCATGTTTAGCATTTTCATAATTAAATCTCTTTAGTACGGTTTCAGAGAGAAGGAGATTGACTAAGACTATATCCATCGACATCTTTCGATTTTTCATCCCTAAGATTACATCTTAGGGGCCTAAGTCTTTCATGTCAAAATTATCTCTAAGCATGCTTTTAATGGTATTAATAATATCAAGGTTACTGCCTAATATGAGCATATCATCAACAAATAGGCATACAATAACATGTGAATCATTCACAGATTTAATGTAAACACATTTATCAGATTCATTAACCTTGAAGCCATTAGTTATCATAACATGATCAAATTTTTCATGCCATTGTTTAGGTGCTTGTTTTAAACCGATGAGATTTGTTCAACTTGCAAACTTTTTTTTCACAACCTTTTACAATAAAGCCTTCAGGTTGGTCCATATAAATTTCTTCATTCAAATCACCATATAAAAATGCAGTTTTAACATCCATCTGATGTATATGAAAATCATAAATTGAAGCTATAGCAATCAACATCCTAATCGAGGTGATTCTAGAGACTGGTCAATAAGTATCAAAGAAATCTAATCCTTCCTGTTGTCTATAGCCTTTAGCTACCAACCTAGCTTTATATTTATCTATAGTTCCATCTGTTCTAAGTTTCCTTTTGAACACCCATTTGCAACCTATGGATTTACTTCCCGAGGCAAGTCTACAAGCTCCCAAGTTTCGTTTTTTGAATGGACTCCCATTCATTTAATGAAGCTTCTTC